>JAESUZ010004067.1:0-39358 GCA_017311185.1 Proteles cristata cristata
TTTTTAAAATTACCTTGGGGTGCTTGGGTGGCTCAGTTAATTAAGAGTCTGACTCCTGATTTCAGCTAAGGTCATGATCTCAGGGTTCATGAGTTCGAGCCCCACATTGGGCTCCACAATGACAGTGCTGTCTGTCCCCCTCTCTCTCTGCTCCTCCCCCACTCATTCTCTCTCAAAAATAAACATTTAAAAAGTTACATTATTCATGATCACTGGATGTCATATGCAAGTGATGAATCACTGAATTCTCCTGAAACCAATATTGCATTGTGTATTAACTAACTAGAATTTACATAAAATTTGAAAAAAATAATCTTATTCATTTAGATGTCTAAATAATCTCTCTCCTGTATGCACAGAGAACTCACTGTCTGCTTTCCTGCCTTTGGTATACATGAGGCTGATTCAGGATTCTTTTGCATATTTCCTTATCCAAGGGATGTATTACTTAACAGCCATGCACAGAGGCCCTCACCCATATGCCAAACACCTTACTGGGAGCTCCCCAGCTATGCCTCTGGCTCTAAGGTCCTTTTTCTTCACAAGATGCTGCCACTGCTTGCTGGGATTTTGGAAGTTTTCCAAAGGCCACTACTCACCCCATCTCCTTTCCAGCAGGAGGGAACATTATACTACTTTCCCAGCTCTGCCCCAAGTCCCAGGCATTATCTCTCTGTGATTTCTCTTAAGAGCAGTGTGTAGTTTGCCTTAACTGGTGGTGGTGGTGGTGATGATGGTGACTGGGGGAATCGCTAGGGCAAGAAAGCAGAACCAGCGGTAACAATATCCAGGAGAGGAGTGTTGAAATCACACTGTGGACCTCTCTTCTTCCTACATGTTCCCAACTCCCTTATTCCAGCATAGAAGTATTTGTGCCAAATTCCTGTGCAAGGTCAGTCTAGGTAGCTGAGGCTGCGGACAAGTTGCTGTTAACCATTTCTTGGCCCAGAATACTGAAGGAAAAGTCCCAGGGCCCCAGATTATTACCTTTGGCTTACACTCCACAAAACCTCGCTTCATGTTTAGGTCACCAAATGCAATATCTACAACACTATTTTAGTTCTTTGTACCTGTGAGCTTGTGAACTCTTACAGAGCCTCATTCTGCTTTTCCAAAATCAGGGTAACTAGAATAGTCACATCAACTTTAACTTCATCCTATATTATCTTTTAAAAGCATTAACTCTTTCTTTATTGCCTATAAAGCCTCCTGCTTATAATTTTTAATGTTTATTTATTATTTTTGAGAGAGAGAGACAGAGTATGAGGGGAAGAGGGACAGAGAGAGAGGGAGACACAGAATCTGAAGCAGGCTCCAGGCTCTGAGCTGTTAGCACAGAGCCCGATGTGGGGCTCAGTCTCATGAACCGCGAGAACATGACCTGAGCTGAAGTCGGATGCTTAACCGACTGAGCCACCCAGGCACCCCAAGCTTCTTGATTATAAATATTGGAGAACGTGGACTGAAGTCCTTGGGCCTCAAGTTCAAGTGTAGCTGTGTAAGCTTTGCTTTTTGTAAAAGAAGACTGCCATCAATCTCATTGAAGAGTTGTGAGAATTCAGTAAGAATATATCTGTTAAATCTACAGCACATGTCCCTCAAGGAAATAATTCGGTTGTCATGATTATTAATGGCCTGAGTTTGAAATACTTAACCATAATGATCTCCTAAGCAAATATGTGTAATACCTAAGATTTATATTGTGATAACTGTGGCAGATGCTGTTTAAAGCTTCCCATCACTTTGGCTCATTTAATTCCCACAAAAAATTTTTCTTGCCAAAATCTTTTCAATATTAGTATCTCTACTTCACAAATGAGGAAGTGGAGGCACATAGAAGTTTAAAAAAGTTCCAAAGGTTACTCAGCTGGAATGCCGTGAAGCCTGGTTTGTGATCTCAGGCTGGGAGGCTCCAGATTCCATATTCATAACCCCTCTGCCAAATGAAATTAATTTGATCCTAGTAACTTTAAAATATGGCCTTTAAAACTATTTTTAGTTGATGAGCACTTCCTGGGGGCCTCCTGGATGATAGAAGTTGAGACAAAGGAAGATAAAAATATAAGTTACTATCTTTTAATGATCTTAGCATTTAAAGGAGGAGATGGACAAACACATGAGAGAGGCATAAGGACAGCTTGGAACGACTAAATAAATCTGTCAGTTAATTACAGTTGTCAACACTTTGCCTCACCTTGATAGCTTTAAGGCCTTTTGGGCCAGTGCTTCTCAAACATTACTGTGGATGCAAATCACCCGGGAATACTCTTTTTTAAAAAGAATATTATAATGTTTATTTCTTTTTGAGAGGGGTGAGGGGCAGGGAGAGAGGGAGACACAGAATCCAAAGCAGGCTCCAGTCTCCAGTTGTCAGCACAGAGCCCCTCATAGGGCTCAAACTTACAAACTGTGATTTCATGACCTGAGCTGAAGTCAGATGCTCGACTGAGCCACCCAGGCTTCCCATGAATACTCTCAAATTAATGCAGACTTCGATTAAAAAGGTCTGGGAAGAGCCAAAGATTCTGCCTAACAAACTCCCAGGTGAGACTGATGATTCTGGTCCAGAGACCACACTTTGAGTAGAAAGGTATGACACATTGAAAGTCTACAATGTAACACAGTGCTTTCTAGTCAAGAAAAGACATATTGAAGACTTTAAAGTTGACTGTATGGGGACCAGGATGATAGTTGGATAGTGTCCTTGAAGAATTGGTTTAAAGATCATTGTGGTATATGTGAAGAGTACTTGGGAATCTCTGTGGGAGTCTGAGGAAAAGATTAATATGGTCAGAAAGGTGATTCCTGTTGCTTCATAGAGAGTGGACAGAGGAGGCCAGAGACTGGAGGAGGTCCAGCTCTGAGACTGGTGTGGAAATTCAGACAATAAGGAGCTCAAGGCCTCAAGTGTGATTATGTTAGTGGAAATGGGCAGGAAGGCCTGGCTCCAAGAGAGATTGATTTCTATAAATCACCAAAAATTCAGCACACTTAGGAAGTGTGATTATTAACTCAAGAAGTTAATAATCTCTAATGTTTGAAAAAAATTCACTTCCATATCCATTAACTCATTTTTAATGTTTATTTTATTTTTGAGAGCGAGAGAGTGAGCATGAGCAGGGGGAGGCACAGACTGAGAGGGGGACAAAGGATCTGAAGTCGGCTCTTCACTGACAGCAGCAAGTGGGGCTCAAACTCACAAACCATGAGATCATAACCTGGGCCAAAGTTGGATGCTCAACCGCTCCATTAACTCATTTTATGACCACAGCAATTATGGGGGTTTAATAGTTACTTTCACCCTCACTTTACAAATAAAACTGCGATAATGTAGCAAGCAGCAACTTAAACCATGTCTGAGAAAAGGCAAATTGAATTGCAAAAGGAAAGACACTGTGAAAAGGGTCACGATTATTCATCTTGTTGACTTTTCCTCATTAACAGAGTAATATATTTTGATTATACCGGTAATATATATTTGAAATCATACTACATGGCTTTATTAGTCTGTGTCCCTGCCTCAAATTCTTCCACTTACTAGGTTTCTTTTTCATTGTCATTAGAAAAGTTCACTTTAAATTACTGCATAATAATAGCCCCATATGGACACATTACAATTTAATTTACTACTTGCATATAATTGGCCATTTAGGTTTTCAGGTTTTTGCTATTGTAAATAACATTGTGGAAAGCATCTTTGTGCATATATTTTTGTCCAAGCATCCAATAATTTACCTAAAGGTGTATGAACTCACAAATTTACTGCTGATTGAATGCTTGATTAAAGATTGAGTCAGCCTAGGGTTTGAGGAGGTTACCGAAGTATCTCTAATTGTCTCAGATTACACAGTGAACTCTTGCTGGGCCCCCAGTTTCAGGGAGTCATGTTTTGGAAAGTTCTGCTGCATTCTGTTATCATCACTGATCTTGGGTCTCCTCATGCTGGTTCATCAGCAACAGATAATGAATCTCCATTGGACTCTAGACCAAAGATGGCATGAGATGGGGCAGGGTGGGGGCGAACTAAATAGAAGGCCTACTTCCTTCCTATGAAGGCCTTATCAGCTCTTTGGGATGAGAGGCCAGACACATGTGGGATAATGAAGAAACAGAACAAATCAAGATGCCAGCTCATGTAGCTTGAAAGTCCATAGAGAAAGAAGATATGTTAATGATTTTTGAGTTGATTTGTTTCCTTCTTTTTGCTAATCTATGTTTTCTGTGGTATCTACAGAGAAAAGGTAGGAGAGAATGTAGTATAGGTCCAGAGGCAGAAGTGAACTGAATTTCTGTCATTTATTCCTTATGTGACATTGGGCAAAATATTGAACCTCTTTGAGCCTAATTTTTTATCTTTGAATTGATGATAATATTACTAATATGCAGATTTTCTGATGTGAAGAGATGATCTAAGCCTCCGAGTGCTTAATCCCGTGCCTGGCACCCAGTAATGTTTATTACTAGGTATTAATTGCTACCTAGTATTATTATTTAATATTATAGGATATTATTTAAATAAAAGGTTAAAATATACATATGTAGTTAAGTATGTATGTGTGCATGTATATATATTTCTATATTCCTACCTATTCTGTGGTTTCTAAATATAACTAAATAACATGTGTGTATATGTGTATATATAACTATATATGCATATATAGTTATATTTAGAAACCACAGAATAGGAAGGAGGTTAAAGAAGTCTAGAAATTCAATTTTTAGTTTCTTTCCTACTTCAGGAATGAAAGCTTTTCTCTGGTACTGGGATGCCAAGGGGAAGTTGCTGCTTCCTTCACCATCACCAGTTTTGGGGCTTGGTGCCTTAGCTGTGCAGGGCTGGCACTGTTCAGCAGCAGGCTGAACTTAAAGACTACAAGTTGTGGAGCTACAGACATCTGGGTCCAAAGCCTGGAAGTTTTATTTTCTAGCCAGGTGCCCTTGAAATATTTCTGTGAAACAGTTCCTATATCTCTGTTCACTCCTTTTGTTAAATGGCAGTCATATTTAGGTCTCAGGACTGTTGTAAGAAGACTTCAATTAAATAATAATGCTGATATAATTGTATTTGGTCATGGTTAAGTGAAAATTATTTTACTGTGCCTTTCTTTTCTCAGGGAAATTTCTGCCTGACTTTTACAATACCACACCCTCCACTGCCTCTCCTAGCCTGTGCTAGGGACCACTTATCTCATTTCTCACACCTTGAAGAGACTTTGGTTGCTAACAGTGTCTCCTTTTACTTGCCCCCCAAGTCAGATACTGGTTTCTTAACGTGAGTAAGTAAAAATGTCAACAGTCATGTGAGCTTAATAGTAGATCCTTGTCTAGTTGAGGGTCAGATGAGATCCCGACCCTGACCAACACTTTGATTATAGCCTTGCAAACAGCCCAACTAAGCCATGTCTGGATTCTTGAATCACAGGAACTGAGAGATAATAAATGTGTGTTGTGTCCATCTAATATTAAAAATAAGAAAGGAATAAATGAGTGTTTATCCAATTGTCTGGGTATTCAAACCACTCTACATCAAACGTGACCATCAAATTTCTAGTTGTGAATAAAGAATTGGTGGAGGGGTACCTGGGTGGCTCAGTTGGTTAAGCGTCTGACTTTGGCTCAGGTCATGATCTCACAGTCCATAATTTAGAGCCCCACGTTGGGCTCTGTGCTGACAGCTTGGAGCCTGGAACCTGCTTCAGATTCTGTGTCTCCCTCTCTCTCTGTTCCTCCCCCACTCACACTCTCTCTCTCTCAAAAATAAATAAAATTTTAAAAAATTAAGTCTGTGGAGAATTCTAGAGACTTTGTTTGTAGGATTTATTCCATTTTGTTTTCATAATAAACTCATGCCTTAATCCATCTTAACAGAATCATGGCCGTGAAAATTTATATTGTATGTAAAGCATTTAACTCAGTTCCTGCCACTACCAGTAGGGACTTAATAAAGTGTTAGCTGCTTTTTTTTCTTAGTAGTAATCATAGTACTGCTAATAAGGTATGTGACAACACCTAACACAGGGTCTGGTACATGGTGATTGCTCAATAACAAGGCTGGTTTTGGTTAATTGAATCCATATACATAGTATTCTTTTAAAGTGTAGTAAAGAAGGATTTGGCCACCTGCTTCCTGTCTTTCCAAGTTTCCTGCTGTGGCCCTTTGGCCAGTGGTCACTTTCCAACCTGGAATTTGTTCTCAAGTAATTCTCAAAGCAGGGAGCTGGCCTATTCATCATGGTACCTCTATAGTTCCTGGCAAATGATAGGTGCTCACTGAAGTAATTCATGGATGGAGGAAGCAAGGTTTTGAATTAAGCAAGGACTCTCCTTGCTTTTGTGGATTTTAGAGACAAGGCTTCCATTTGGGCTATTGTTGTTTGCCTTGGGGTTTTGGCATTAGGTTTTGATGGTTCTGCATATTTCTTGAAACTTTGCTCCGTGCTAGAAACAGTTGTGCACTTTTTAAAAAAATAGTTGTGCTCTTAATGGGGTCTCTCTGGCATGAGTACTCAAAAGTATAGAAGCTGGCTGTGGTAGGTTGAGCACTTGAAGGGAGATTGGCCCTTGGGAAAGAAGGTTATAGAGCAGCAAATAAGAGCATAAGATTTAGAGTTAAGAGAAACTTGGGGCACCTGGTTGGCTCAGTTGGTTAAGCTTCTCACTTTAGCTCAGATCATGATCTCGTGGTTCATGAGTTCAAGCCCCGCAGTGGGGTCTCTGCTGTGATTGCAGAGCTTGGAACCTGCTTTGATTTCTGTGTGTGTGTGTGTGTCTGCTCCTCCCCCATTCTCTCTCTCTCTCAAAAATCAATAAATGTTAAAAAACAAAATTTAGAGCCCGGGTGCCTGGGTGGCTCAGGGTGGCTCAGTTGGTTGAGTGTCCATGTCCGACTTCAGCTCAGGTCATGATCTCGCGGTTTGTGAGTTCAAGCCCCACATTAGGCTCTGTGCTAACAGTTCAGGGCCTGGACCCTGCTTATGAATCTGTGTTTCCTCTCTCTCTGCCCCTCCCCTGCTTGTGGACGCTTGCGCTCTCTCTCTCTCTCTCTCTCTCTCTCAAAAATAAATGAATATTGAAAAATAAATTGTAAAATAGGTGTATACATATCTCACACTTCATTTTTCTATTTACACATACACATACTAAAAATAAGGTTGTATGATATATGTTGTTTTGTAGTCCACTCTTTTATACCTAACATTACATTGTAGAAATCTTTTCAAATCTACATGATCATTTCAGTGGCTTCATAGTATCACACTTTATGACCATATGAATATGAAAATATTTTATCTAGTACCATATTAATTTAATCTGCTTCTAATGATTTGCTATTATAAACATGCTATAGCAACCATTTGTGTACATACATCCTCACATACTTGTCTAATTATTTTATTGAGATATTTATAAAATAAGAATAATTGTTAGGTCAAAGAGAATACACTTTAAAAATCATTCGCTTCATTAATTACAGCACACACTGGATTAACCATTGTTTAATGGGAGGAATAGTTGCAACTGTAAAGTGCTGTTCAAGTATGAGTTATTGCATTGTGGTTGTTATTGTTAGAAGAGTAACAGATTGATGACCTTAAGGACTAGGAGAGGAGAGAAGGCTTGATTTCTCCCCATGAAGTATGCCTATAAGAATATGAAATATACCTGTATTAACCTGCATCCATAAGTGGGTGGTTACTGTCTATTCTAAAGGATCTATATCTCCACTCCCTCCCCAAACTGCCAAGATGAAGAAAGGCTCTTGTAATTTTGAATTGCTTTTAAATATGGCTGCTTCCATCCAAATGTTGAGAGCTGTTCTTTGCCAGTCTCAGATTCTAGGAAAGAAATTGAATAGAGAAGAACAAGTTCTCCCAAGCTGCTTCTGCCGTGAGTTGTTCTCCTATACTCTTGAGAACCAAGCCTGAGGGCCTGCCTACTTTGTGTGTATGTGTGGTGGTTGGAGGGGGAGGGGAAGGTGTTGGAAAGAAATATGTTTCTATGGCAAGACTGGTGGTCAGTGCCCAGCCTAACTGTACCTTGGTCACACCTTCAACTTTCCAGCAAGCCTGACATTCCAAAGAGCTCAGGCCAGTCTAGAGAGACTAACTCACCCACTCACTCTTCTGGCATCCTGTTTTTCTAGCAGCCAGAGTGCCTCTTGAGTGCAATTTTATTATAAGCATTGTTGAGTAGGGGGAAGTGTGTGTTGAGAAGTCTTGAATCTGGATCTCCTCATCTAACAGCCTGAATTCTCTCTGACTTCAAAAGCTGGGCACTCGTCCAGGAATGATGCTCTTGGCCCCTGCTAGAAGGTGGGGCCAGGTGTGGGAATGCATACAGACTGCGGGGGCCCGTACAGGGGCGGAAGGCAGCAGGAGAATATGTGATCATGGAGGCGAGCAGATGCCTATGTGCTTGGCCAGGCTTCATCTTATAAAGGGTGCTCCTCGCAGGAATGTTTTCAATGATGCCTTTCAGAGAGCTTGGGCTCTTTGTGTGTCTAAGTCTGATTTGGGTGATGTTTGTCATAAGCAGTAATGAGCATGGAAATGATTTGTTCTGGGGCCTTGACTCTATTACTGTTAAATCACTGGCATATTGATAGGGCCTATTGATCCTCCAACTGTTTCCTGAGTTCTCTTTACATATCCATTCTTTCCAATCCAATCCCAGCTAATCGGTCATCACTGCTGACTATGTGTATGCTGCGGCCTTGAAAAGCAGAACCCTGTGGGCATTTTTGACTCCATCCTCCCCCTTTCTCCCCAGGTCTCCAGCTCACTGAGCTGTGAACTTTCACCACCCCTCCTTAATCTGTTTACTTTCTCTTCAGACTCTGTAAGCAAACCTATGTACAGTATCTTTTCGTGTGTTCACATGTGTTTATGGGTATGCATGCTTGGCAAGAGGTACTGCGCTGGAGGAGACTGATTTGCCTTCTTTAGACAAGCAGACTTTGGTGAGCCCTTAATTGAATTATGATTCTAGAGAAGAAGGAAGCTTATTTCCTATTGTTGAGGAAAAGATGGAAGATTACACGAACTCTGCAAGAAAATGTCTTCCTTTTTTTCCCTATAGCATGTGGGGTGGAATCAGATAACAAGTGGAAGGTCTAGATTCAAAAGGCATCATCTGCTCAGGAAAATGTGGGGTTTGAGATGTGCATGTAGGCTTAAGACAGGTGAAGGTTTTGAGTGCTTCTTATGTTCCCCACCCTCTCTAGACTCTAAGCCCTTTGAAGGTACATTCTTTCATATTTTTGCATTTCCTCTCTGGGTCTTGCACAACACAGGTGCCTAATAAACAGTGGATAGATTATTAAGACAGAAGGATAGATTACTAGGCTTTGTGAGACTGTCGATGGCCCTACAGAGTTCCACATAACTCCCTAGGAAGGAGGGCTTAAGCTCGGGAAGTCTTGTTTCCAGAGCTGGCCTTAGACAAGGGTCCCGCCCTCCACACTCATGAAGTAATTGGCAGAATGGCTAGAACAAGTGAATAATTGTGCCATAATTAGTTTATGACCTGAGAGCATGCCAGTTTGTAGCCCTGCCAGTCTGCTAGCTGCCACCAGCACAGATATGCCTCATAAAAGTGCAAGTGACAAAGCTCTGGTACTATTCCCTGGGCCTGCTTAAGCCTAATGACTCAGGCCCGTGAACTGAGAGTAATTGAGCTAGTGTGTTAACATTTCCTGAACACTGACCTTTTATATTTTCATTTTATGCAAAAGTAACCTTTATTTCTTACAGTTGTTAATCCTTGCTTTGACTTAATTGTATGTTCCTCCCTCTCTCTCTTCTTTCCTTCCTTCATCTTTGTTTTGGAAGGGGGGTACATAGTGAGGCTAGGGTAAGACAGAGCATTTGGCTCATTATGTGACAATAATTGAAATCATTCCCTTCTGATATGCTCAGGAAATGGCTCAGCCAATATCTCCTGCAGGTCCCACCCTCCTGGCCTACTACTAGTATGATTCTTGTTGATATTCTCTTCAAATGTCCTAAGAGTTCAAGAAACCAAACTTTGGTAAGAAGAAATCTATCAATCTGCTAACCAAATCAGAGTGTCAGTGTTAGATGTCAGTAAATCTTGACTCTAAAAGTGGGCTTTGAGTCTGCAGTTCTTTGAGCTCTTCTTTGCTTTCCTGCCCATCAACCTGAATTGCATTTTTATTTCAGACGCTCAACATATGGGAACCATTGAGGCCCATTAAAGCTGAATTAAGAGTGTATAGGGGCTCCTGGGTGGCTCAGTCAGTTAAGTGTCTGACTTCAGCTCAGGTTATGACCCCATGGGTTCGTGGGTTCAAGCCCCTTATTAAGCTCTGTGCTGACAGCTCTGAGCCTGGAGCCTGCTCTGATTCTATGTCTCCATCTCCCTCTGCCTCTCCCCACTGGCTCTCTCTCTCTCTCTCTCTCACTCTCTCTCTCTCAAAAATAAATAAACATTTAAATAAGTAAAAAAAAAAAAAGTGTACACAGCATTTGTAGCTGGCCAAAGCACTAAGCAGTTTATGTTCATAGGTAGAGAAAAAGATTTATAGATTCACTAACACTGTTTTGACAGAAATAAAGCAATTTGCAGAATGACCAAAATCAAAGAATGGCTCCCGTTCAGGGATTCCTTTCAGAACTATTAGGATTATTGTTTCCAGAATTATAGAAGCAGAATTAACACCCCTATCCCCATCCAGGGAACAGAATCAAGGTGGGAAATTTTCACTTTTTCAAATCTTCTTGTCATTACAGCCACATTTTCATAGCTTGAATTTCCTTTAAGTGTTTTGTTTTGTTGGTTGTGCTGCTCAAAATGAAGGTGTCACTCTCTTTAAATTTTTAAAAAATGCTTATTTAATTTTGAGAGAGATAGAGAGAGAGAGACAGAATGTGAGTGGAGAAGGGCAGAGAGGGAGGGAAACAAAGAATCTGAAGCAGGCTCCAGGATCCAAGCTGTCATGGCAGAGCCTAATGCGGGGCTCAAACCCACAAACCGTGAGATCATGACCTGAACCGAAGTTGGATGCTTAACCAACTGAGCCACATGTGTGTCATTCTCTTTCAATATCACCAACAATCATTTTTTCCACCCCCAAAATGTTATTTCTGTTTATTTTGAACTGATTTTAAAGTGTCTTCTAACTTCTTTGATAAAGCTGGCATCCAGGTCTTTAACGAAAAATGCTCTAATATGTTCACATTAGGTCTATATTTGGGCCATGCAGTGATTTCAGATTTGAATGCTAATCATGTATGACTTCAAGTAATATCTATAACCTACAGAGTAGTGACATTTTGCTTTAAAAAATAAGTTTGAGATTTGGTGCTTGATGGGAAATGTAAGACCGTGTTTTACATATTTGTGAAATTCATTTCCATTATTTCAAAGCAGTGGTAAGCTGTAATAAGCCAAAGAAACCTAAGTGTAAATAAATGTATTTTAGTTGATAACAGGCATATAAGCATGATTCTAATGAATGAATTTCCTATTGTCTCCAAGTTTCTCTTTAATCCTAACATGACCATATGTGTTTTCAAGACTTATTTTTTACTTTATTTTAATTTCAGTATAGTTAATATACAATGTTATATTAGTTTCTGGTGTACAATAGTGATTCAACACTACATCACCTGGTGCTCATCACAAGTGCACTCCTTAATCTCCATCATCCATTTCACTCATCCTACCCCGCCCTCGCCACCCCCCCCACCCCCGCCACTCACCTCCAGTCTCGTAACCATCAGTTTGTTTTCTATAGTTAAGAGTCTCTTATGGGACGCCTGGGTGGCTTAGTCGGTGAAGCGTCCGACTTTCGCTTAGGTCATGATCTCGCGGTTCGTGGGTTCGAGCCCCGCGTCGGGCTCTGTGCTGACTGCCAGCTCAGAGCCTGGAGCCTGTTTCAGTCTGTGACTCCCTCTCTCTCTGACCCTCCCTGCTCACGCTGTCTCTCTCTCTCTCTAGAAATAAATAAAACATTAAAAAAAAAAAAGAGTCTCTTAAATACTGAGAACAAATGTAGGGCTGAGGGGCTTGGGGGAGAGGCGAAAAGAGGTGATGGGCACGAAGGAAGGCACTTGTAATGAGCATTGGGTGTTTTATGGAAAGTAACTTGACAATAAACAAAAACAAAAACAAACAAAAAAAGAGTCTGTTTCTTGGTTTCTCTCTCTCTCTCTTTCCTTTGCTTTTTTGTCTTGTTTCTTAAGATCATATGATAATTGTCTTTCTCTAACGTCACTTAGCATTATACTCTCTAGATCCATCCATGTCGATGCAAATGACAAGATTTCATTCTTTTTGTGGCTGAATAATATTCTACTGTATATATATGTACCACATCTTCTTTATCCATTTATCTATTGATGGACACTTGAACTGGTTCCATAATTTGAATATTATAAATAATGCTGCTATAAACATAGGTGTGCATGTATCCCCTTGAATTAGTCTTTCTGTGTTCTACGGGTAAATACCAAGTAGTGCGATTGCTGGATCCTAGGGTAGTTCTATTTTTAACTTTCTGAGGAACCTCCTTACTGTTTTCCATAGTGGCTACAATTTGCTTTCCCACCGACAGTGCATGAGGGTTCCTTTTTCTCCACATCCTCCCCAACACTTGTGTTTTTAATGTTTACCAATCTGACAGGTAAAAACTTATAATCTATAGAGTTTAAGGCTATCTTTGCTGATCAGAGGTGTTTCCATAAGAAAATATTTCTAGTATGAACTAGAAGAGTTTTATTCAAAAACAGTGTTCATGAAATGCAGTGTTACTAACAGCCTGTAATTAAGGCAAAATAATTTTCAGTAATGCCTCAATTATTCAGAAGCTCAGAACATAACCTGACCCCAGGAATTATGTATAAAAAATAAGGCTTTGAGATTTTCAAACACCTACCACAAAACCCACAGTATAGGGGAGGAAGTCCCCACGCCTTGATGTTAAAGAGATCCACTGATCTTTCATTTAATTGGAGCCTGTTAGAGGTATTCCCCCACTTTTCAAAAGTTCACACCATGCCACCATGCTTTTATGAAAGATCTACCTTACTACCTATTTTCACTATTTAAAAGAATTGAAAGAAGATTTTTGCTTTTGCAGAAAAGGTGAAAAGTGAAAATATTGTTCAGTGTTTGTTTTGCAGCAAGAATGGCCCCACCAAGTTCCTTCCCCAGGAACTACACTCAGCATTTCAGCATCAGCTGCCAGAGTGTTGAACCGTGTCTGTGAGCATATGTACTTTATCTCAACTTACTTTTGTGCCTCCATTAACAAAATGTATCTTGAGGTATCAGAAAAGCCTAAGAGAAGTTATTTTTTGGGTCTGTGAGCACTCAAACATTTTTCCATATGTAGCTGTCCCTTGAACAACATGGTGGTTTAGATGCCAATCCCCATGCAGTCAAAAATATATGCACGGGGTGCCTGGGTGGCTCAGTTAGTTAAGCGTCCAACTTTGGCTCAGCTCATGATCTTGCGGTTTGTGAGTTCGAGCCCCTCGTTGGGCTCTGTGCTGACAGCTCAGAGCCTGGAGCCTGCTTCAGATTGTGTGTCTCCCTCTCTCTCTCTGCCCCTCCCCTGCTCATGCTCACTCTCTCTCTCAAAAAAAAAATTTAAAAATATGTGCACGACTTTTGACTCCCCCAAAAGTTAACTACTAACAGCCCACTATTGAGTGAAAGCCTTACTGATAACATAACCAACACATATTTTGTATGTTATATGTATTCTGTAGTGTGTTCTTACAATATAGTAAGCTAGAGGAAGAAAGTGTTAAGAAAGTGTTAAGAAAGTCATATGGAGGAGAAAATAAATTTACAGTACTGTACTGTATTTATTGAAAAAACTCCACATATAAGTAGACCCATGCAGTTCAGACCCATGTTGTTCAAGGATCAGCTGTAATTAATAATAAGTGCTTCTTTACACCATTTCAGCTGAAGGAAGACTTCATAGAAACAGTCTGCTTTCAGATAATGGGAAACCTGTATTCCTTCAGTTATAGCAGAATACAAGCAGCAAATTAGAACTGGAGGTGGCAAGTTGCATGGGTTCAGAGGAGGTAGTTTACCCTAGAAGTAAGCACAGTGATAGTTGTGTACTAGACACCTTAGATGGAGAGACTACAAAAGAAAAGACCTGGTGTATAAAGTAAGTAGATAGCCTTCCACACAAAAATATAACATTGTGTTATTCTGTAGTATTGATATGCTTAGGTTTTGCTTAGCTTTGTGATTATTGGGGATTTAAGTTCTCTAAAAATGTTCACTCTCATGAAAAGTGATGCGGTGAATTATTTCTGTACAAATTGCCTTTATGCTGTTTAGAGTTACTGCTTTCTGGTATCTTACTAAAAGTATAATAACCAGGTCAAAAGGTATGAACTGTTTTATAGCTGTTATTACAACATGTTGCCAGATTGTACTCCCCAAAGATTAAACTGTGTAAGAATGTCTATTTTCTCACAGTCCTACAACAATAAATGTTATTTTTCATATTTTTGTTAGTTTAATATGTATGTGAGTATACTATTCATTTGTTTTAATTGTTATTTAATGAAGCTTTACATTTCTTAATGTCATAATTTCCTTCATTTTCTTTAAGCACTTATCATATAAAAACTGTTGACCTTCTATATTTTTATCCATGTCCTATGTTTTGGGTAGTCCAACTGTGTCATCTATATTTGTCACATATTTTTCCAATTTTATTGCTTTCATTTTTATGTTAGCTTTATTATATTTCACTATGCAAACGTGTTCTTTTTCACATTTGTGTATTCAGATCCTTCTATCCTGTCTGTGATCTTTCTTTCATTTGTCAATATTCAGAAATTTACCACTCCTCCACAGCTGGGACAAATATGTGATTCTGTCCTCTCCACTCCCCCAGGGTGTTTTTTCCTTTTTGTGTTTAATTCTTGAACCCATCTGGAATTTATTGAAGTGTATGGTATGAGGTATGGATCTAAAGTACAATCTCCATACTGATATCCAAATGTTTTAGCAATTCAATTTGGCAAATATTTCTTGAACTCCTTCTATGTGCTAAACATTGTGCTAAGTACCACAAAAAAGTTTTTTTTTTTTTAAAGGAGGCAAAGCCCAGGCTCTCCAAGTGTGTGATCCCATGTCTGTATCTGTCTGTATATCGCTCTCCCTCTTTCTCTGAAGATGGGAAGGGTGGCAGTGGTAGTAATAAGGTACATATTTAAATGATTATAACAAAGTACAAAAAAGACTATGATTGGTATCATTAGAGAGTTTAAAAATCAACAAGCTGTGAGAATTTAAAGGAGTAAAAAAAGATTTCATCTGAGATAAGTAAAGGCCTCAAGATGGAGGTGACGTTTAAGAAGGGCACAGATAGGGACACCTGGGTGGCTTGGTTGAATGTCCGACATCAACTCAGGTCATGATCTCACAGTTTGTGAGTTTGAGACCTGCATTGGGCTTGCTTCTGTCAGTGTGGAGCTCCCTTCGGATCTTCTGTTACCCTCTCTCTTTCTCTCTCCCTCCTCAGCTTGCACTCTCTCTCAAAAATAAATAAAACATTTAAAAAATTTTTAAAAAGGAAGGGCACAGATAGTAGGATTTCATTCATTTGAAACATTCATTCAAAAATTACCTACTGAATATTCTGCCAGGGCTTATCCTGTTGCTATGGATAGAGATTAAGAAAACCTAATTCTGATCTCAAGAAGCTCTCAAACTAACAAAAAAGAGTGCTACTAAAGGAAACATAACAGAAGGAGGTAGAACAAAGGGAAATTGATGTCGTTGGAGAAAGTTAAAATTTGGAGAACAGTAGAGATTGAGACTGGAAAGGAGGGGTGGGCCAGGTTTTGGGTGGGCCTTAAATGTCATTGATTCTTTCTTTGTTTTTGTATGGAGAGGGTTTAGGAATATGACAGAATGCCATGATCAGAGTGGTTTTGTAGGCCAGTCCATTTCATTTGGAAGGTTGTTATCTGTTTGCCAGATTGTCCTCTGAAATGTGAGTGAGGTAAATTTTGGTATTTGGTCTTCTTGACAGTATCAAATCTCCCCTTTATAGGGTCTATCAATGTTTCTGATACTTCTCTATAATTGACAGGGTTTGTGATATCTTTCATATATTGCATCTAGTTCTTTTTCTGCAATTATTCATCCTCTGTTTCAAGTAGTAGTTTTAAGTAGTTTCTGTTTTTTGCCCAAGTTATTTAGGAGACAGTTTAGGTGAATATATCAAGACAGCTAAAATGAGAGTGGCGTCTGAAGGAATAAGGTGCAGGTATCAAGAAGATTCAGTTATGAGAAAACAGCTCATTCCCAACTTCTGGAAAAATGAGGGGCCCATATACATGAGACACAAAATTAACTTGAATGTGGCTGTTCACATGAACATATACTTAGTGAATTTGTCAAATGTTTTCTTTCCTGTTGTGGTCATGAAGACTACAGTGTAGAAATTAAACCATTGGTAAGTGGACCCAAGCCATCTACAAATCTTAAAATGGACTGTTTCCCAGAAGCCAAGAGAATCTTAATCATAGGCTTTAAAATTTAATGGTTTGGGAGCAGAACTTCCATAAAGGCTCTGTGAGGAGCTTGACAGACCCTCTTCCCAGTGAAATAACTACTTAACTGGTGATAAATATAAAAAAACAACCAGTTAATGTCTCTGGAAATTGACCTATGGGAATTCAATATATTGAAAGGTATACATTCGAAGAAATCTGCTAAGTCTTAGTAAGAACAATGGAAGTCTAGTTGTCACCTCTCTCCAGCCCCATGCCATGGATGCTTTACTCTAGGCAGAAAATGGAGCCAAGAACATGGAGCACCTTTTACCTCTAGGTCCCAGTCATATGGCTGTGATTTCATCCCAGGCAGTGTGGGGAGGGAACAGTCTATCAGCATCTTTCTTTCTATTTTCTCAGCTTCATGTTGTAGAAACTTTATTTTGGGATGTCATGGACAAGAAGATTGGGCTCCACTCCCAGTTGTAAAAAGTTCCATGCCAGAGGAAGCAAGCTTAGAAGACCACAGGGTACCAGTCTCCCCCAGATCCTGCTGGTAGGGTAGAAGTCCATACAAGGAGAGACCTACCAAGAAGATTGGGGCTACCATTCCCACCTTACAGCTCTTGCTTATAGAGTGAAGGCATCACTCAGGAATAATCAGGCCACCACCAGACCCTCATTCCAGTGAAGTAATACATAGATCCTGCTTAGGGGGTTAGGCAAGATGAGAGGATTGGCATCTCAGCATCTTTGTTGAAGGAGCTAACCTTATATGGAACAGAGCACAGAGGAACTCATTTCTGAAGGTATTGTCAAAAACAGTAGAGATCTTTGTGTTGAGCAACTCTTAGAAGGCTAATAGTTCCATGAAACTAGGAGTAACAAATGAAATGGCAGACCACCCAGAAGCTTAAGAGAACCAGAGAGAGACAGAGCACTAAAAAACAGTCCTGTTAAGATCAGACTGATCCCTAGAGATCAGGAAGGCTGTGCACATATCCTACATTGCATTCACTAAAAAGCAACCAGAGTGGGCATTTTAGAGCTAATAGTGACTGCTTGAACACAAAGCTGACTTCAAAACATTTCCCAAGCCACACAGAGATCTAGCATCAAGTTCCAAAGCCTTACCAAATCAAGGGGCATAAGCATAACCTCTGACCAATCATTAGCTGAATGTAATGAAGTTATGTTGCCTTAGGAGCCACTCTGAGATAGTTAACCTACAAACAAGGAGGAAAACCTTAGTAGTAACATCAGAGGTAAAATGCAGCACAAATGAAGTTCATACCCTTAATTCAGGCAAGCCACCAGACAACAAGGTCCATGGTGTTGGTGGTGGTACTAATTAGATTCTAGAGCTACTCCAAAATATTATGTAAAATGTTGATTTCATAGGCTCCTGGGTGGCTCAGTTGGTTAAGTATCTGACTCTTAATTTTGGCTTAGGTCATGATCTCACAGTTTGTGGGTTTGAGCCCCACATGGGCTCTGCATGGACAGTGTGGAGCCTGCTTGGGATTCTCTCCCTCCTTCTCTATCTGCCTCTCTCTCTCTCTCTCAAATAAATAAACAATATGCACTATATGCCAACTTAGATGCAAATTAAAAAACAAATAAAAAGAAAAATAAATAAGCAATAAAAAATGTCCAATTTTCAACAAAAAAATACAATGAATGCAAAGAAATAATGTGACAATTATATAGGAAAAAAGCAGGCAACAGAGAATACTTTTGAAGGGGGGGCACATGATATATTTATCAAACAAACACAAACAGTTCAAAATAGCTATTATAAATTATTTTCAGGCAACTGAAGGAGCCAGTTTGAAAAAAATGATGAAAGGAAGATGTAACAATGAGTCATAAAAGAGAGAATCAGTAAAGGTATAGAAATTATATTTAAGAAACAAATGAAAATTCTTGGGGCGCCTGGGTGGCTCAGTCAGTTATGTATCCAACTTCTGCTCAGATCATGATCTCATAGTCTGTGGGTTCGATCCCCGCGTCAGGCTCTGTGCTGACAGCTCAGAGCCTGGAGCCTGCTTTGGATTCTGTGTCTCCCTCCCTCTCTGCTCCTCCCCCATTCATGTTGTATCTCTCTCTGTCTCTCAAAAATAAATAAAAGTTATGGCACAAAAACAGACACACAGACCAATGGAATAGAATTAAGAACTCAGAGGGGGACCCACAAATGTATGGCCAACTAATCTTTGACAGAGCAGGAAAAAGTATCCAATGGAAAAAAGACAGCCTCTTTAACAGATGGTGCTGGGAGAACTGGACAGCAACATGCAGAAGAATGAAACTAAATCATTTTCTCACACCATACACAAAAATAAACTCAAAATGGATAAAGGGCCTGAATGTGAGACAGGAAACCATCAAAATCCTAGAGGAGAAAGCAGGAAACAACCTCCTTGACCTCAACCACAGCAATTTCTTACTTGACACATCCCCAAAGGTAAGGGAACCAAGAGCAAATATGAACTATTGGGACCTCATCAAGATTAAAATCTTCTGCACTGCAAAGGAAACAATCCATAAATCTAATAGGCAACCGACGGAATGGGAAAAGATAGTTGCAAATGACATATGAGCTAAAGGGCTAGTATCCAAAATCTATAAGGAACTCACCAAACTCCACACCCAAAAAACAAACAACCCAGTGAAGAAATGGGCAGAAGATATGAACAGACACTTCTCCAAAGAGGACATACAGATGGCCAAGAGACCCATGAAATGATGCTCAGTGTTCCTCCTCATCAGGGAAATACAAATCAAAACCACACTGAGATACCAACTCACACCATCAGAGTGACTAAAATGTACAAATCAGGAGACCCTAGATACTGGCAAATGTGGAGAAATGGGCCCCCTCCTACACTGTTGGTGGGAATGTAAACTGGTCCAGCCCCTCTGGAAAACAATGTGAAGGTTCCTCAAAAATTGACAATAGAACTCCCCTATGACCCAGCAATAGCACTGCTAGGAATTTACCCAAGGGATACAAGAGTGCTGATGCATAGGGGCACATGTACTCCAATGTTGATAGCAGCACTCTCAACAATAGCTAAAACATGGAAAGAGCCTAAGTGCCCATCAATGGATGAATGGATCAAGAAGATGTGGTTTATCTATACCATGGAATACTACATGGCAATGAGAAACAATGAAATCTGGCCATGTGTAGCAACATGGATGGACCTTGAGGGTGTTATGCTGAGCGAAATAAGTCAGGCAGAGAAGGACAAATATCATATGTTTGCACGTATAGGAGGATTAGGAGGAACTTGATGGAGGACAAGGGGGAGAAGAAGGGGGGAAATGGTGGGGGAAAGGGAAAGAGGCAAACCATGAGAGACTCTTGAATGCTGAGAACAATCTGAGGACTCATGGGTGAGGGAGGGGATGAGAGAGATGGGCATGGAGGAGGATGCTTGTGGGGATGAGCACTGGGTGTTATATGGAAACCAACTTGACAATAAACTATTTGTAAAAAAATATATATTATGCAAACTGCAATCAGAAGACAGCTGGAGTAGCTATACAATATCAGACAAAATATACGTTAAGATAGAAAAGTTATTACAGATAAAAAGGGATATTGTATAATGATAAAAGGGTCAAGTCATCATTAAACAACTATGAAAGACACATGAACTTAACAACAGGGCCCAAAAAATACATGAAAGAAACTAATAGAATTGAAAAGCGAAATAGACAGTTCAACAATAATAGTTGGGGACTTCCAGATCCATTTTCAATAATAGATAAAATACATAAAAATCAATAAGGAAATACAGGACTCGAATAACTATACAGACATTTGCAGGCCACTCTACCCAAGAGCAGAATATGCGTTTATCTCAAATGTGTATGGAACATTTCCAGAATACATCATATGCTAGGCCATAAAACACTTAAAAGTCTCAAACTACTTAAAATAATAGAAATCTTACAAAGTACATTCACATACCACGATTTAGAAATGAACAACAGATGAAAATTTGGGAACTTAAAAATATGTGTATAGTAAACAACACACTTTTAAGTAGACAATAGGTCAAAGGATAAATCAGAGAAGAACCTAGAAAATACATTGAGATGAGTAAAAATGAAAACAGGACATCAATAGTTATGGGATGCAGCTAAAACCATACTTACATGGAAATTAAGAGCTGTAAATACTTATATTAAAAAGAAGAAAAAGCTAAAATTCAATAACCTAAACTTCTACCTCTAGAAACTAGGAAATTAAAAGCAAAGTAAATGCAAAGAAAGCAGAAGGGAAAAAATAACAATTATAGTGGAAAGATGAAATAGAAAACAGACAAACAGCATGAAGAATCAATAAGACCAACAGTTGGTTCTTAGAAAATATGGAAAAAAATGGTGTTTTGGTTTCCTAGGGCTGGCATAATGAAATACCATAGATTAGGTGATATAAACAACATAAATGTATTATTTCACAGTTCAGAAGGCTAGAAGTCAAAGATTAAGTTGTCGACAAGGTTTGGTTTCTACTGAGACATTTCTCTGGCTTTCAAATGGCCTCCTTCTTGCTATGCCCTCACATGGTCTTTCTTTTGAGCACGTATATTAATCTGATGCCTCTTGTGTCCAAACTCACTATTCTTATAAGGACACCAGTCAGATTGGATTAGGGCTTACTCTAAAGACATCCTTTTAATTTAATTACCTCTAAATTCAGTCACATTCTGAGGAACTGGGAGTTAGGGTTTCAATAAATGAATTGTCAGTAGACACAATTCAGGCCATAACAATTAACAAAACTTTAAAAATACTGATTGAGAAAAAGAAGACTGAAATTACTGATATGAAGAATGACGTAGGGTGCCTGAGTGGCTCAATCAGTTAAGCATCCGACTTTGGCTCAGGTCATGATCTCACGGTTTGTGGGTTCAAACCCCGTGTCAGGCTCTGTGCTGACAGCCAGCTCATAGCCTGGAGACTGTTTCAGATTCTGTTATCTCCCTCTCTCTCTGACTGTCCCCTGCTCAAGCTCGCTCTCTCTCTTGCTCTCTCTCTCTCTCTCTCAGAAATAAACAAAACATTAAAAAAAAAAAAAGAATGACATAAAAATATTAAAAAAAAAAAAAAAAAAAAGGGCGCCTGGGTGGCTTAGTCGGTTAAGCGTCCGACTTTCGCAGGTCGTGATCTCGCGGTTCGTGGGTTCGAGCCCCGCGTCGGGCTCTGTGCTGACTGCCGGCTCAGAGCCTGGAGCCTGTTTCAATCTGTGACTCCCTCTCTCTCTGACCCTCCCTGCTCACGCTGTCTCTCTCTCTCTCTCCTAGAAATAAATAAAAATATTTAAAAAAATTAAAAAAAAAGAATGACAATGGAGTATCACTACTGAACTTATAGAAAAGTAACTAAAAAATCATAAGAGAAAACTGTATGCCAACAAATTAGATAACTTAGATGAAATGGACAAATTGATGGAAAATTAAAAATTTCCAAAATTGCTCAAGAAGAAATACTAAATTTGAAAAGATTTCTAAGAAATAAAGTGATTAGTATTTTAAAATAGTCCCACAAAGAAAAACTCAGGCTTAGAGAGCTTCACTGGTGAATTCTACCAATGAATTTTACCAGCTCTACTTAAAAAAGAGTTAATACCAACACTTCACAAACTCTTCCAGAAAATAGAGAAGGGAACAAATCCCATGTGTTCTCCAAGTACTGCCTTGATACCAAAGCCAAAGATATCACAAGAAAAGAAAACTAGAGACAAATATCTTTTATGGATATAGATGTAAAAATCCAGGACAAAATACTTAAACTGAATCTAACTGCATAAAAAGGATTACACATCATGACCAAGTGGGATTTACCCTAGAAATACAAGGCTAAATTAGCATAAAAATCAATCAATGTGAACATTGTGTTAGTAAAATAAAGCGAAACAAGAGCATGATCAACTCAATAGATGTAGAAAAAGCATTTGATAAAATCCAATACCTGTTTGTGATAAAAACCCTTAACAAGTTTGGAAGAGAAAGCTCCTCAAGCTGATAAAGGGCATCTGTGAATACCTACAAGTAACATCATGTTTGATAGGGAAAGATTGAATGTTTTTTTTTTTTTTTTTTAAGATGGGAACAAGACAAAGATGTCTGCTGTCACCAGTTTTATTTTAAATATTGTACTGGAGGTTGTAGCCAGGTCAACTAGATAAGAAAAAGTAAATGTCTTTATTTGTAGATAACATAACTTTATACATAGGAAACCCTAAGGAATCCACTAAAAACTACCAGAACTAATCAACAAGTTTATCATGTTTGCAGAATATGACATCGACCTTAAAATGCAATTGTATTTTTGGGGGGGGGTGCCTGGGTGACTCAGTCGGTTAAACAGCTGTCTTCAGCTCAGGTCATGATTTCACAGCTTGTGGGTTCGAGCCCCATGTCAGGCTCGGTGTTTGGAACCTGGAGCCTGCTTCAGATTCTGTGTCTCCCTCTCTCTCTGTACCTGCCTCACTCACACTCTATCTCTCTCTCTCAAAAAATAAATAAACACTGAAAATATTTTAATGCAATTGTATTTTTATAGTAATAATAAACAGTCTAAAAGGGAATTTTAAAAATTCCATTTACAATAGCACAAAAAAATAAAATAATTAGGAACATGTTTGGCCAAAAAGTACAAGACTTGTATACTGAAAACTATAAAACATTAGTGAACACAATGAGAAAGAAGACCTAGATAAATAGACATCTCACATCCATGAATTAGAAGATTTTTTTTTTCAGAAAATGATAAGCTAATCCTAAAATCCACATGGAAATACAAAGACAAAACAGTTCTTGAGAAAGATCATACTTGGTGGATTCCTACACTTGCCCATTTCAAAACTTACTACAAAGCTACAGTAGTCAAGTCAGTGTGGTACTGGCATAGTAACAGGTATATATATAGATGCATGGAGATCATTTGAGATCTCAGAAATAAGCCCTTACATTTATGATAATTGATTTTTGATAAAATTACCTAGAAAGTTCAAAGGGGAAAAATGTGTTTCACTAATAGGGGTTACCCACGATGATTGACTAAGATTGCTTTTTAGCCAAATGGAGTAAATTTTTGTTATCTTAGGTTACACAAAGATTTATAGACATAATACCAAGCAAGTGATAAAAGAAAAAAAATGATAAACTGGATGTAATCAGAATTATTTTTTTTTTTACTTCAAAAGCTACCACCATGAAAATGAAATGTCACCCCAAATTCTGGGAGAATATACCTACAAATCATTTATTTTATAAAGTATTTGGATTCAGAATATATAAAGGCCTCTTCCGACTCAATACTAAAAGGACAACTTACCCATTATTGGGGCATGTGGGTGTCTCAGTCAATTAAGCATCTGACTCTTGATTTTGGCTCAGGTCGTGATCTTACAATTCTGAGTTTGAGCCCCACATCAGGCTCTGTGCTGGCAGCGGAGCGTGTTTGGGCTTCTGTCTCCCTTTCTCTCTGCCCCACCCCTGCTCTCTCTCTCTCTCTCTCTCTCTCTCAAAAATAGGTAAGCATTAAAAAATTTAAAAGACAACTTACCCATTAAAAGACAGTATAAAAATGTGAATTGGGGCGCCTGGGTGACTCAGTCAGTTAAGCATCAGACTTAGGCTCAGGTCATGAGGTCATGATCTCACAGCTCATGAGTTTGAGCCAGCATCAGGCTCAAGCCTGGAGCCTGACAAGCTCAGTCAGAGCCTGGAGCCTGCTTCAGATTCCGTGTCCCCTCCATTTTTTTTTGCCCCTCCCCCACTCCCATGCATGCTCTCTCGCTCTCTCTCTCTTTCAAAAACAAATAAACATTAAGAAAAAGAATTTGAATAAATATTTTTCCAAAGAATATATACAAATGGCTAATAAGCACATGAATAGACACACTCAACATTTGTTATTAAGGAAATGAAAACCAAAACCACAACTAGATAACATTTCTCACTCACTAGAGTGACTGACTATATTAATAAAGATGATAACAAGTGTTAGTGAGGATGTGGAAAAAATTGGACCTCTTTCATACATTGCTGTTGGGGATGCAAAATGGTGCAATTTTTGGAAAATAGTTTCATAACTCCACAAAATGTTAAACATAGAATTACCATGTGACTTAGCAATTCTCCTTCTACATCTCTGTTCACCCAAGAGAAATGAAAATAATGTCCTCATCAAAACTTGTACATGAGTGTTCATAAATCATTATTCACATTAGCCCCAAAGCAGAAACACCCCAAATGTACATCAAATGATGAACAGATAAATACAATAAGTATATCTATATACAGTGGAATATTGTTCCACGATGAAAAGAAATGCAGCACTGTTACATGCTACTAATGTGAATGAGCCTTTAACACATTATGCTCAATGAAAGAAGCCAGACACATAAGGTCATACTGTATATGACTTTGTTTATATGAAAAAAATTTTTAAGCAAATCTATAAAGACAAAGTGATTGGTGGTTGCCTGGGGCTGGGTGTGGGAATGGAAACTGTAAATGGCAAAAGGAGTTTTTTGGGAAATGAACATGTTCTAAAATTAGATTGGATTGATAGTTACACAACTCTGAATATGCTAACATTAATTAAGTTGTACATTTTAAATGGGTAGATTTATCATGTATAAATTACATATCAACAAAGCCGTTAAAATTCAGTGGTTTAAGATAGTAATTTGGATGGTTTTACAAAAAATAAGATCACTAAAACAAATTAAATTATAAAGTCCATTCCCAGATAGAGTATAACTCTCAAATTCCTATTGCCTTTTCCAGACCTTGTTCCATTTGTCAATTTTCCCCATGTACTCTTTCTGCACCCTACTATAGAACTCTTGCGTTGAATTTTGTGCTCCATCTTTTCACTTGCCTTGAACCTATTTACCTTTCAAAAACTTCTTTCACCCCCAGCATCATGTTTTGTGCTCTCATTTCTCTCCTAAAGCCCTTTTTACTTGAGGTGTATTTCATTTCCAAATCCCAAGTGTTTTTCTCAAACTGCTGGTTCTATCTCTTTGAGGAAACGTGGCAAGTAGTTTCTCTTGGGTTTATGCATTTGACAGACATTTACTGAACACCTGATGTGTACTTGACCCCATGATGATACTTGTTGTGGCTTATGTTGCTGATCCTTATATCTGGGAGAAATACAAACTTTTAATGTGTCACATAAAATATTATGTGTAGAAGCCAGTACAATGACTATATTTCATGGCAATTTTTACTCAACTAATAGAAGGTTTTCTATTTAAAGGTGACAAATGTTTAATTGCCTTCTCTTTGTCCCTGAGTTGTCCTTGTGTCTTAAGGTTTAAGGCACTGGAGTGCTGGTACTGGCTCTCCATGGAAAATTAAATAAAATCTGATTTGTAGTATTTGTGATTTCCAGAATGGCTATACTCCCATCATAGCCAGTTTCAACTTACTAATGTGATATTACTGAATGCAGAGTTGGGAAGCTATCCAGTTTGAGTCCTCTACTTAAAGGCAATTGTTTGGTCCTAATCCCCCCAAGAATAGCCTTCATACTGTCCCCGAGATACCACCCAACTTGGTATTGGAAGGACTTTGGAAAGCAGAGAACTAATGCTTTTACAGTAGCAACTCTGTGCTAGGTACTGTGCTCTTTAAATAATCCTTTTCATAACACTGTGAGAAAGATACCCATTTCACAGGTGAGTAGATAGATGTTAAGAGAGTTAAAATAGTCTTCCCAAGGCCAAACAGTACACTTCTGAGCTAGGATTTGAATCCTAATCATTAGAATGCCAAATCTGATGCTACTTTCATTGAACCATGATATTTCCTAGGGCAAAGTTAGCAATGGAGATAATGAGAGAATGAACTTTTCCAGTGCTAGTGCTCTGGATATTGTTCACCTTCTGAGGATTTAGTATAAAGACATCATTTATAGTGAATTTGTCTTGCTAGAGAGTATTTGGGTAATCCCTCTGAACAGCAGGCAGGGAAGGCAGTGAAGACCAGTGTATGATGTGGGGCAGAGAACTTCTCAACTCTGTGATTGATTTGAGTCTAAGGAGGGACTGAGTTGAATGGCTAGGAGTTCCTAACTTTTCTGTGGGGAGTGGAAGAGATGCTGAAGTAGCACATTCTTTTTGGCCTCAGGCAAGGCCTAGACTTGTCCATTTGAGAGTGGTGCTGTCTCTGGATGTAGTGGTTTACCAAGTCAGGAGGTATAAATGATTGAATCAAATTTCTGAAGACAGGTCTATGCCTATTTTTTACTGGAAATAAAACTTCCTAACAACAGGAATCTTTGTGTTCTTCATTGCTAGAATAGTGCAATATGTTGGATGGATGAATGGATGGATGAATGGATGATTTGCATCCAGGCCTGTAGCTCTTCCATATTTGTTACTACCTGAAACAAAGTTTTTTTCTCAGATCCATAAGAGACGAACACTGAAGTTTCTCACAGTTTTTCCAGCTAAGGATCCCTTTAGCAGTTATGTAAAGACAAATGATGTCATGTGGTGATGAGATGTGTAAAATTGCTTTGAGAAGCCCTCTTCACTGTCCTTGAATAGCATAGCTACCAATTATTGAGTGTTACTGTGTGCCTGGTAGAGAGGTAAGTGCTTTACATCCATTAACCCATTAAATCCTCATAATGACCTTCTGAAATAGATGTTTAATTAGGCACATTTTACAGATGAGAAAACTGAGACCTGAAGAGTTTAAGTAGGTTGCCTAATGCTGCACAGCTAGTATGAGGAAGAGCGAGTAATCAAACCAAATTTTTCCCCACTATTAATCCTGCTCTTATTCCACTATTCTCCATTGTCTCCTTTTCTGTGTTACTACTTATTCAGTGAGTCAGGGAACATTTTAAGTCCCAAGCTCTACTCTATGCCAGACACTTAGACCTAATTAAGGGAAAGGGGAATCTTGCTTTGCTGAAATGTCATGAAAAAACACTTATATTTTCTAACACCATGTCTCCTCTTTTCCATAGCTATTATTGACTGGTGATTTGGAATTACCAGGGGTCATTAAATAACTTCATCCCTCCTCTTCCCAAATGCTTCAGCAAGTTCACTGGGATGACAGTGTCTTATTTAGTCCCAGAAGAATGAAATCTCAAGCAATGGTTTTATAAACTCTGTTATGCCCAACTCCCAAAAGTTTCATTTTTTGATTTTAGAACTTGAAATGCTCCCCTCCAAAATACTTACCTTCTATCAGATTGGGTCAAGGTCATAAAAATACAACCTTTCCTTTCAAGAATGTTCTTTCAAACATGCTAAATACACTTATGTTAGTAAAAAGGGGCTTTAAAGTGTCACATAAGAAGTCCAGAAGCACAAATTCCCCATCTTGGGCTTGGAGACTCAGAAAGACATAGAAAGAGATTGGGTTAAACCCAGGGCTGAATCAATTGTTCCTTGATACTGCTGTTAAGGTTCTTGTACTTTTGCCATTGCTGTTGTTCTTTTGTTCCTTCAACAAACATTTATAGAATGCCAATTATGTGGCAGGCAAGGTGCTAGGCTAGTGCTACCCAAAAGAAATATAATGAGAGCTACATATATGCCATTGTAAATGTTCAAGTAGTGATATTAAAAAGGCAGAAAGAAACAAGTGTGATATATTTTAATAATATATTTTATTTAACCCAGTGTATCTAAAATGTTAATATTCCAGCATGTAATCATTATAAAATTATTCATGTGATATTTTACATCCTTTCTTTCATAGTAAGTCTTTGAAATCTGGTGTGTATATTAAACTTACAAACATGTCTCAATTTGGACTAGTGACATTTAAGTGCTCAAAGTCACACCTGGCTAGCAGGCAGCTACTGTACTGGACAACTCAATGCTAGGCCTTCCTCTAATGGATACTGAAATGTATTAGCTACCTTTCTGTAGTGAAGAGGAAAGGCACATCAGCTGGAATGAGTTTGAAAATTTGTTTAGCAAAAATCCGTTCTTTCAATTATTACCTACATGGGCTGTAAGACAGGAAGTTAAAATCCCATGTAACTCTAAACGCTTTTAAGCTCCTTCAGAGTCTCTTCCACTGCTTCTGGGTGAGTAATTCTCTTAAATAAGAACATAATTTTGATTCTGCAAACATTTTCCAAGGCATGGAGGTCACAGAACTCTGCAGGGTGGCCATGAACTGAGGCAGGAAACGATTTAAGGTAGGGACCTCAGGGTCATCAAAGATGAGGTCCCTGCCACTCAAGTCCTTCAAGTGATCAAGGGGAAAGACCAACAAAGAATTACCTACCAGTCTGACAATTCTTTTGTTTCTCTATCTACTCTTACCTTGCTCAGTCTCTTCTCCGAGGACATTCCATCTCTCAGAGACTCTCTGTATTTCCTCTATGCTCTGGCAGGGGGAGATGGGGGGAATGTGTAACTGTATGTGGGAGAGTATGCAGTCATGCAGTGACTGTGTGAGGGCATATGACTATATGTGTGCTATCATGGCTGAGCCTTGTAAGTAATGGGTAGATGGATGAGTTTATAAGCCCAAAAGTGTATCTAGAAATAAGCAAGGGAAAAAAAATCTTTCTAGTTTGTGTCTTCTAAGCAGGAGACACAAGTTAATGGAGCCTGAGTTTGGACCCTGTGCTCACCAGACAATTTCCAGTGATAGACTCTCCCTGTAGTTGCTTGGGCTGTCTATCACAAAGGAGGATTCAAAACTGAAATTGGGTTCTTCTTTGGAAGACAATATTTTAAATCTGTTTTCTCACATAAATGACTGTTAAAGTTCTCTTAGGTGATCTGAGCTTTTCTTTGATTAGAGACTTAGAAATATGGTTTTTAAATGTATGTTTCTTTATTTTTGAGAGAGAGAGAGAGAGAGAGAGAATATCCTAAGCAGGCTCTGTGCTGTTAGTGCAGAACCCAATTCAGGGCTCAAACCCATGAATTGTGAGATCATGACCTGAACTGAAATCAAGAGTCAAATGCATAACCGACTGAGCCACCCAAGTGCCCCTAGAAATGGTTTTTAAAGAGGCTGATTTGAGAAGAAGGGGGAAAATAGTGGAGGAGAGGGAGGGAAGCAAACCATGAAAGACTCTTGAATGCCAAGAACAAACTGAGGGCAGATGGGGTGGGGGGAGGGGGGATGGGGGGTGATGGACATGGAGGAGGGCACTTGTGGGGATGAGCACTGGGTGTTATATGGAAACCAAGTTGACAATAAACTATTTAAAAATAAATAAATAAATAAAGAGGTTGGTTTGAGAAGGCAGATTTCTTTTTTTTTAACCTTTTGGAGTAGAATGGAAAGGCATAATGGGACAGCAATACTTTGTATTAGGGATTGCTTGCAGCATCCCTTGAGCTACATTAGACATTCCCTCAGACTGCTTATGAAGGCACTCTGGCTAATGGGTTAATCATCTGAGAAGTAAGACAGGTGGCCATCTTGCTGCCCTGAAACAGACACAATCACAGATTGTTGTCTGCTTTCTCCAGAGAGAAGATGTTGCTTTAAGCCAGCACATCAAAACAGAAGAAAAAAGGCACATTCCTTAGGATTTAGGTATGAGTGAGACTTACCCTGTCTGCTGTATCAGAATAGGAAGTGCTTATAGACCACATTTCCCAGAGGATTTAGTCTGCTTGTTGAAGAACCATGTGCAGCCAGCAGTGACTAACCCTGGCTTTGAAGCTGGAGGGGGATCAGGATAAGGAATCCTTGTAATATTGGGCAAAATGCATGAAACAAAATGTTTATCCTCTATATTTAGTCAAGATTTACTGAACACCTGATCACAACATTTCATGTTATCTTGCTGGATGTAGTGATTATAGAGAAGAAAGAGGAAGGTAACTTTGATTTACAGAGATGTGCCAAGCACTTTACCTATTCTTCGGCCATCCTGTGGGGTAGATGTCATAGTCCACATTTTATAGATAAGGGGACTAGGACTGACAGGACTTATATGATTTATATCTAGTGAGGAAGGGAGTTAAAACCAGATATGCTTTATTCCAAAGCCCATTCGTCCCACTGCCCTACACTCTTGTCTTAAATCTTACTGTTTAGCTAGAGATATATAACTTCTATTCTCAAGACACAATCAGAGGAAAGAAAGTACTATGTTAACCATAATTAAACTCTAATAATAATGTGAAGTAGAGACAATACATATATTTGACATGATTAGGAATAGTTCTAAAGTCAGGAAGGGCACACTTTATATTTTCATGATAGTGTTAGTTAGTATCGTGTTGGGTAGTAGGAAAAGTGGACATGGAGCTGTCAATAATGTAGCCCACTCTTGCCTAAAGAAAGTGACTATGGTAACTCTCCCCTTAAACTACTTCAGAAACAAACGTGTGCCAAAATCTAACAATGAATCCCAGCTCTTCTTGATAGACAGAGTATCATTAGCTCTTTAGCTGACATTTTCCATAGTGATAGACACTCTTTGGGTAAGACTAGGTCTGATTTCTACCGGTGGGTGGAGAAATACTAGTCCTGTATTGTTCCACCAGAAGCTATAGCTGAGGACTCAATGCCTCATAGTTCTAGAATATAAAAGTTCCATTATTCTTTTATTCTATTGTCACATCACTCTAGGAGCAACAATTTCACAGTTGGTCAAAGTGGTGGTACCACACGGACCCATCTATATTCTCAACTCTGTTTAGCATGGAGTACGTGATTTCAGTTAGAGTGACAGGATTCTTTTTATTTATTTATTTATTTATCTATCTATTTATTTATTTATTTATTTTGAGAGAGAGAATAGAGAGGGTGAGGGAGGGGCAGAGAGAGAGAGAAAGCGAGAGCGAAAGAGAGAGAATCCCAAACATCCTCTGCATTGTCAATGAGGAGCCTGATGCAGGGCTCAAAGTCACCAACTGTGAGATTATGACCTGAGCCAAAATAGAGAGTCAGACGCTTAACCTACTGAGCCATCCAGGTGCCTCTAGAGTGACAGGATTCTATTATTGCCTCATAACTCTTGATAACAACAACTACCTTGTTATAAATGAATAAAGATAGGTTTAATTAGCATGTTTCCAAAAATACATTCTTCTATATGTTTATCTTTATGAAAACATGGGTGAAGATAAATGAAGGCAAGTGTTAAAATTTCATCCTATTTTTATGGAGCAAGACAGCTATACTTGTGATGAACATAGCATAATGTATAGAGCTATTGAATCACTGTCACACATCTGAAACTAATGTAACATTATATGTCAACTATACTTCAATAAAATTTTTTTCAAAAAAAAAAAGAGTTTTACTGTTAAATATGAAATAACATATGAAATGGTGTTTTAATGGCTTGGCAGGTCTTTTTGTGTTGCTGATTTATGACCAGCTTAAATTTTTCAAGAATAATCTCTGCTGTCTGTTACTAGTTCACTGTGGCTTTGATAATCCTCACGAAAGAGAAGATGGAGATCTGTCTTCTAAAAATCAGATTTCTGGTTGCCCAGTCTGGGATCAGCAGTAGGAGGCATGTCATTGTATCAGCAATTGGTAAGCTGGCTGAAATTCTAATTTTAGAGAGAATCTCCCTGTAGCAAGAATGCTGAGAAGTTGATTCACCACATCCTTACACATCCTACATCCTAACCAATCCGTATCTGAAAAACAGTCTTATTCAAACATACTGAGATCTTTCCTACTTCTTTTTCTTTGCACATGTTGCACCCTTTTCTAGAATGTCAATTCTTCAAGGTCCACTGTTCAACCTTCTTCAAGGTCCAGCTCAAATGATATATCATCCGTATGCCTTTCCCTCATTCCCACCCTACCCTTTCTGTGGTCCTGACAACCCAATACATCTCTATTCTAGCATTGCTCATATGAAGGAGTAAGTTATCTATGAGGATACCTCTCTGTTAAACTGTCACCCTTTCAAAAGTGGAAATTAATGTCTTATTATCTCTATTATCTCCAATAGCCATAACAGAGACTGGCATACATCAGGATAAACCAAGTAAATTCTGATTGAGTAATTGAATTATTTATTCAGAGTCAGCTTGTGTTACATATTTCTGGGTTCTGTCATCCTTAGGCTTGACTTGGTATCATACCTTGTATCTATCTATGTATTTCAGGGACCTCTTGTTTAATGAAATGGTTAAACTTTTTGACATTTTTGTTTGTTTGTTTCCTTGAGAAAAATGTTCATTAGTAGGCTTCAAGTGAATTGGTCCAATGCCCAGATTCCAAAGGAACACCACTGACTCCCTCTTGTGATGTAGTCTCAGGTTTTCTCCTATAACTAATTTTTAAGGAGATCTGTGAACAAGTGCCTCTTAGTAGAGTTGTTCTAGTAGTCTGAATGCTTTGGCTCCTAAGTGTTGTGAACCAACTAGTTCCTTCTTGGGAAAGGTTAAGACCTTCACTTGACAAGGCATTCTGGGAATCCTGACCAGCTCAAAATCTGAGCATCCTAGAGCTGAAAGGGCTCCTAGAGGTTATCTTCATAACCAAATTTCACAAAGCAACTCATGCCAGTTTTGAGTTGCTGCCTTCTAGAGGTTTCTTTGTATTTTAGATGAAGCTTCCTTTTGAGGAACTAAAATATGCCTCCAACCGTTCCAAAGCCTAGCCTTTGGAGCCATACAAAATAGTCTGTACCTTCTGAATAACTAACTTCCTTTTGGATTTTAATGACTTTTTTACATTCAGGTTTTTTTTTTAACTTTATTTATTTATTTATTTATTTTACATTTATGAGCACCTTCCTAGTGCTAAGCAACCTGGTCTAATCTCCAGGTCCAGGTCCCTCAACAGTTTCCCATATGTCAGGTTTCCAGTCCTTTGAATCACTTCTAGATAATTTCCATCTTGTCACTGGCTCCAAAGTTTATAACTTGTTTCATGTTATCCTTGTTAAATGCTTCCCATCTTTCCAGCCAGTCCATATGTTTAGGATCCCATCATATGTAGGACCTACTATGTCTTCGTTGAGATTGCTCTTTTAGTTTACCAGTATAAGTTTTCCGTTATGGGACTTTGGAATAGTACTTCTCACAAAACAGCATGGTATATAGCTGAATTGGATGGCACCAGATCTTTGCTTAATTCATTTAACCTCTTTGAGACTAAAATAGTGATGATAATCCCCTTCAGAGGATCATTGTCAGGATTCATTAGATACTATCTATAAGGCATTATGCACTGTCCCTCAACTGTCCTTAGAGGGTGCAGGACAGAAGTTAATGTCCCTCTCTTTTACTGCCATCTTTGCCCTGCCCACCACTGCCCTCTACTGAGAAGAGTCAGTAACTGCTTTGAACTTGAATTTCTGGTTTGAGCCAAGTAGCTGTGTTCCAATTAATCTCTTTTAGCCCTTTAGTGAATGTCAATCTTGCATGAAATATTACACAAACTGACAGACTGGCTCCAATTTTGTAAAGTAGTCCTTGTAAAAATATTGTGATAAGTATTTTTGCCAATATCTGACACAGCACAACTGAGTTAGAGTTTTTATTGCATGGATAGTTATTAGTGAGAACTTTTTAATATCATAAGATTCCAAGATGCTAATCATGGATGCTTGGAATGTAACCAATACAGTTTGTGTTGTTCATTGTCATGTAAACAGTCAAAATCATACCCCGAATCTGAATTCATTCATAGGTTTTCTGGAATCATATTATTCCTACATTTTTTGTGGAAGGACATTTATATGTCTTGATGCTTTTAATTCCTCTGAAAGGATGACATAGATTTGAATAAAATCAATAAAAATATAGAGACCAAAATGGTACTCAGTGCCAGACTTATAAAAGGCCATATTATTGGAATTCTCTTCTATGAGAGGATTTGAGGATGTGGAGGAAAGTCCCTAAGCTCGTCAATTAGACATTATAGTAGAATTAACAGAGAGTCATCTTGGTGTTAGATCTAAGTTTGGAATTTATCTCTGCCATTCACTAGTTGTATGGTCTAGGACAAGTCCTCTGACTTCATGTTACCACAGCTTTGTCTTATGTAAAATGAGAAACAATTATATCAATCTTGAGGCTTACTGTAAGTGTTATAAATGAGGTTAACAATTCTGTACCACTTAACACAGTGCTTGGTGCCTGGTAGGCAAACATTAATCATTTCTCTTAGGATCAATTCCAGTTAATAGCAGCTAAGCACTTGGAGCTAGAGTAGCATTTCCCTGTTGGAGAATGAAAAGAGTAATATGTCCAGGATTTGGGGATTTAATATCTAGATTCATGTAGAAACTGAATCACCCTAGGTCCTTCAGATTCTGCTAGAAGTTTATAATCATTTTTTTCTGAAGGGCAATGGGAATACACTGGTTTGCTTAATAGCCTTTGATGGCATATGGACAAAGATTGTGAGAAGAACCCTGGGGACTTAAGGCACCTCTTATGCTATGGCCCACAATTCTTTAGATACAAAAACTTGGGTTTACTTGGGTAAAAAGTTTTGGGTTAAATTTTTAACCCAAACAAGAGTGAAATGCTGCTGCCCTTTTTAGATGTCTATAAATACATATTCATGAATCTGGTGAGCTAGTCACCAAGGCTCCCTTTGGAGAGGAGGGAGGTGACTGGAATATTTGTTTCCTGTTAAGGGATCTTGACTTAAAGAAAAAAAGAAAATCTCTAAAATATTCTGCTCACAAAAAAAGGAGCAATCTGGCTGAGATGGGTTCCTCAGTGAAGGATAAACTTCATCACCAGTCATCTTTACAAGTTAGAAATAGGCCTGCAAACTAAGCAGTAGTGACAGAAAGATGATCAATGGTTGCCTGAGGAAATGAAGGAGGGAAAGGTAAGTGGCAGTACAAAGGTCAGAAATCAATTTTGGGGTTAATGTATATATATGTTCACTATCCTGATTATGCTGATGGTACGTACATATGTCAAAGCTCATCAAATTGTACACTTTAAATATGTTCAGTTTAATGTACATCATCTGTGCCTTAACAAAGCTGTTACTTAGAACAAACTCAGTGCACATAACATCTGGTACATAGTAGGTGCTTGCTAAATAGGTGGTGAATTAAGATAAATAATTGTGACGGGCCAACATCTGGAATGGCTGTGTGAGGAGCTCAGCAGAGCCTCTCATCAGTGAAACAAATTTAAACTGGTAAAAAACAGCCATTTAAAGTATCTGGAAATTGGTTTAAGAGCATGCAACAAATTGAAAAGTATTTATTCAAGAAAATTTATGGAATCTTGGTAAGAACAGTTGACATCTGTGACATTTGAGCCAGGACTTGCTCCTACTCCTCATTTTGCTTTATATTGCAGATTTATTTCAGGTGGATGCAGCCAAAAACAAAACAGAACAGAAGAAAACAAAACAAAACAAAACAAAACAAAAAAACAGGGGTTCTCCTTTTAACCAGGTCTAGGTTGTAGAGCTACTATTACACTTCAGAATGGGGAGGCTGCTAGTGCCTGTCATTTCACCCTCTAGATCTGTACTGTAGGCAATTTGTTTTGGGTGAGCATGGCCAAGAAGATTGAGGGCTCCCATCCTTTGCCAAGCTCCTACTCTTAAGATGGAGTCCATATCTTAGAAAGGTGCAGCAAACTCTGAGTGGTATTTAGAGAAAACTGGGGGCTACCATTTTCTCCCTCTCAGGGTCAGGGCCCAGATGTACTTGTCAGACAAGGATTTCAAGGGCTCATAGTGTCATTCCAGAAGAAGCAGGCTGCCATAGCATCCTCTCCCCATCTAGCTCCAGTTTAGTCGCACAGCCTATGGAGGCTTTTTGTTTTTAACATGGAGCATGAAGGAACTCATGACTAAAGGTGTTGAAAACCATAGAGGGGCACCTGGGTGGCTCAGTAGGATAAGCCTCCGACTGCAGCTCAGGTCATGATCTAGCAGTTCGTGAGTTTGAGCCCCACGTCAGGCTCTGTACTCAGAGCCAGGAGCCTGCTTCGGATTCTGTGTGTGTGTGTGTTTGTGTGTGTGTGTGTGTGTCTCTGCCCCTCCCCCGCTTACATTCTGTCTCTCTGTCTCTCGAAAATAAATAAAAATTAAAATTTTTTTCAATAAATAAAAAAAGAAAGAAAACCATAGAGATCATAGTAATGAAAATAAAAAAATCAATTATATGTTAATAGCAACAGAAAAGAGCAGACTAGCAAGATTCTTCTCCGACAGACCTAAGGAAAAAAAAAAACATCAAAAGTAGCCCTGCTAAGATCAAAATAATCTCTATAGACTGTAAGGCTATACACATGCACTAGAGATATCATTTGTGAACTGCTAAACTCTGTTTGAATGCAGGGTAGAACCAAATCTCCCTGAACTGTGAAAGTAGTCCCCAAGCCATACAAAGATATACTGGGAAAGGGTACAAACTTTACTGGACCTAGGAGCTTAAGAAAAACTTGTGACTGATCACAGGTTAAACACTATGCTGAACTAAAGGTGACTTCTAGAAAGCCAAACTTAAAAATAAAACAAGAAGGAAAATGAGTGTGATGTCAGGGGTTGCACACTGCAGAGAAACTAAATTTCTGAGAGAATTAAACAAACAGAAAATCATTAAACAAATAGAGCAAAATAAAGCAGAAAAAACACAAACAGGACTTGTGGGTGGGTAAACAGAATCCAGAGATACTACATAGTATATTTAAATATCTAGTTTGCAACAATGATGTCCTGTCAGAAAAAAAATACGAAAGACAAAGAGCAGGCAAGTATGACCATGGGGGAAAAAAACAAATCAGGCAATAGAAATTACTTTTGAGGGAGCCCAGATGTTGTACTTGTCAGATAAAGACTTATAAGCAGTTATTATAAAGATGCTCAACGAACTAAAGGAAAGCATGTTTTATCATATAAAGAAAAGTATGCTGACCATGGTAATCAAATATAGAATATTAAGTTAAAAGGCAGAAAATATTTTAAAAAGATAGAGAACCATATGGAAATTCTGGATTTGAAAAGTATAATAGGGGCCCCTGGGTGACTCTTGATTTCAGCTCAGGTCATAATCTCACAGTCTGTGCTGACAGCACAGAGTCTGCTTGGGATTCTCTCCCTCTGCCCATCCCCTGCTTGCATGTGCACTCTCTGTTTCTAAATAAATAAATAAATATTAAAAAAGAAAATTATAATAAGCTAAATGAAAAATTAATGAGTATGTCAACAACATATTTGACATGGCAGAAGATAGAATTGCTGAACTGGAAAACAGAACAATGGAAAGTATACATACTGAAACAGAGAAAGTAAAATGAGTGAAGAAAAATAAACAGACACATCTAGAATACAATTAAACTCACCAACATATATGTAATGGAAATACCAAAGGGAGAGGAGAGAAAGGGACAGAAAAATTATTCATAGAAATGATGACTTAAAAGTTCCCAAATATGATAAAATATGTTTATCTAAACTTCCAAGAAGTTCAGTGAGCTCCAAGTAGGATAAACTTAAACAGATCCGCACTTAGATATAGTCAAAATGTTGAATTTAAAGCGAAAGAGAATGTCTTGAGAGCAGCAAGAGAAAAATGACCCATCATAAAAAAGAACCACTGCAAGTTTGAAAACTGTTTTTTATAATAAATAAGCCTTATCTTAAAAAAGAAAAGAAAAGAAAGAAAAACTAACTTTCATGAGAAACTATGGATATCATGAGACAGGAGAGTGACATATTCAAAGTTATAAAAATTAAATCTCCCAACAAATAAGAGCCCTGGGCCATATGGCTTCCCTGGTGAATTCTACCAGACATTTAAAACAGAATTAATACCCATTATTCTCAAGCTATTCAAAAAAATAGAAATCAAAGGAAAACTTCCAGACTCATATTACAAAGCCAGCATCATTTTCATTCCCAAATCAGACAGAGACCCAGCAAAAAAAGAGAGCTACAGTCCAATATCCTTGATGAATACGGATGCAAAAATCCTCAACTAGATACTTGCAAATTGAATCCAATAGCACATAAAAAGAATTATCCACCATGATCAAGTGTGATTCACTCCTGGACTACTGGGCTGGTTCAATATTCCCAAATCAGTCAATGTGATACATCACATTAACAAGAGATAAAAACCATATGATCCTGTCGATAGATGCAGAAAAAGCATTTGACAAGATACAGTATCCCTTCTTAATAAAGACCCTCGAGAAAGTCGGGATAGAAGGAACTTACTTAAACATCATAAAAGCCATCTATGAGAAGCCCTCAGCTCACATCCTCCTCAACGGAGAAAAACTGAGAACTTTCCCCCTGAGATCAGGAACACGACAGAGATGTCCACTCTCACCACTGTTGTTTAACATAGTGCTGGAAGTCCTAGCATCAGCCATCAGACAACAAAAGGAAATCAAAGGCATCAGAACTGGCAAAGAAGAAGTCAAACTTGCACTTTTTGCAGACGACTTGATACTCTACATAGAAAACCAGAGAGACTCCACCAGAAGCCTACTAGAACTGATCCATGAATTCACCAAAGTTGCAGGATACAAAATCAACGTACAGAAATCGGTTGCATTTTTATACACCAATAATGAAGCAACAGAAAGAGAATTCAAGAAACTGATCCCATTCACAATTGCACAAAAAACCATAAAGTACCTAGGAATAAACCTAACCAAGGACATAAGAGATCTGTATGATGAAAACTATAGAAAACTTATGAAGGAAATTGAAGAAGACACAAAGAAATGGAAAAACATTCCATGCTCCTGGATTGGAAGAATAAATATAGTTAAAATGTCATTAGTACCCCAAGCAATCTACACATTCAATGCAATCCCAATCAAAATCTCACCAGCATACTTCTCAAATCTAGAACAAACTATTCTAAAATATGTATGGAACCACAAAAGACCCCGAATAGCCAAAGTAATA